>CM065189.1:1549850-1574850 GCA_033026295.1 Channa striata
CATTGTTCTTGTTAATTCATTTTTTGAACGATTCCTTTAAATTTAACATGTGACTCACATCTTCCCGTCATCACTGAGTTTATTCCACTTATTAAACATGTCTGTTTTCAGCATTTGTTCTTGCTTTTCATTTTTTAAACGTACACACTGCTCTCATATCAGCTCTTATCTCTAATTGTGAACAGCTTTTGAATGTTTCCTCTTATCAAAGTATTTTGACTTTTACTAAATCCTGAACGTTTTAACCCTCTTACCAGTTTATTAGTTAGTGCCACATGATCTGCCCTGTTAATTCATCTTACTGCTCTTGTTTGCAAAATAAAAATGGATTTTGTATTTGATTCATATGCATTCCCCCACCCCCCAAATAGTCTGTAAGAATGGAAGTACCAGTGAACAAGACAGTGACAGAAGTTTGATCCCACTAATCTTTAACCGACTTTAACATTTGTTACTGGAAGATTTCCAAACTCAATGATTATGAACAATAATCAGTGGGAAGATTCATTGTTTTGGAGGAATAATTAATTTAACTCAGGGGTGTCCAAACCTTTTGCAAAGGGGGCCAGATTTGATGGGGTAAAATGTGGGGGGCCGACCTTGGCTGACGTTCTTTATGTAGAACAATATATTTAAACAAAATAGCAAGCAGAAGTAATTGTACTGTTGAGTGCAAATTACATTTGAAACATGAAACATATCACCATGACTGTTCAATGTTCTCATTTGTTCAATGACAAATGACTCGCCTGCAGCACAAAGGCCAGGTCTGGCTCAAAGACAGCGGCATTGATGAAACATGAAACATCCGTCAGCCGTGTCCTCACACGGCTCTTATTTAAGTTCAGAATGTCTTCTCACACAAACAAGCTCAGCATTGAACCTGTCCTCATCCAGCTGTCGGTAAAAGTTGGCGAGAGAAAGTTGCTGGTGCCGACTGCGGCTCTCGGCGTCACACTGCAGCTCAATGAGCTCCAGCTGCAAATGGTCTGGAACATCATCTGTGTACACGGGCTGCATTTGGCCCCCGGGCCGGACTTTGGACATGCCTGGATTAGAGCTTTATAGGGTTTTAAATTCTATTCTACATTTAATGAGAAGCCAATGGAGAGAAGCTAATGAAGGTGAAATATGATCTCTCTTACCAATCCCAGTCAGTGATCTTGCTGCAGCATTTTGGATTAATTGGAGGCTTTTTAGAGAGTTACTGGGGCAGCCTGAAAGTAGAGAATTACAATAGTCCAATCTAGAAGTAACGAATGCATGAACCAGTTTTTCAGCATCACTTTGAGAGAGAATGCTCCTAATTTTGGCAATGTTTCTTAGGTGGAAGAAGGCTGTTCTAGAGATTTGTTTTATGTGTGAGCTAAATGACAAATCCTGGTCAAAAATGACTCTGAGATTCCTTGCAGTACTACTGGGGGCCAGAGTTATGTCATCTAAAGTAGTGATATGGTTGGAAAACATGTTTCTTAGACTTTTAGGCCCAAATACAATAACTTTCATGTGAACAATAGGCTAAAAAAAACCATCTAATCTAAACAGAGTGTTTCCTTCCTGAAAAGAGGTTCTTTTAGTTCATGTAGTGTAATATAATGTACAGTTGTTTAGTGGTTATTTGGACACGTCACAATTGAGAGACAGACTTAAAGAGAAAAAATGTTGTTCCCTGACTCACCTTCATGTCTCCCAGTGGGTCCAGTGGGCAGAACATTTAAACACCCCTTAGGTATGTGTGAATGCACCGAATGACTCTGTAAGTCGCTTTGGATAAAAGCGTCTGTCAAGTGACTAAATGTAAATGATTTTACAGAGCATACATGCCAGAAAGGTTGGGACACTGCATGAAATGCAAATAAGAAGAGCAGGTAATGATTTGCAAATCATGCCAAACCTATTTTTTGTAAATACAACAAAGAGAACCTATCATATGCAGAAAATGAATAACTGAAGTGCTTTTTATCAAAAATATTCGCTCATTAGACCAGCAACATGTCCTGCTATAGACCAGTACCTGCTCCAGATTCACTGGTTTAGTTAGTTTGGTAGTAATGGAGTAGAAAGTGATGAATATATGCTATGCAATCATATACAGTGCTAAGTGAAAAATAAATCAATACAAGTAATAAAACCAGATCTTTAGAGGCCTTGAGAAAGAATGACAAATGTTCCTTAAGAGTCTTCATGATCATGTCATGGATGTTGCCGGGGTTAGAGGGGAAAAACTGAAAGTGAAGGTGAAGGTGTTATTAGCAAATATCTGTGGGTGACACTCAGTCATCATCAGCTGGAACATGTAAATAATTCAGCACTTTTGTTCAAAAAAACTGGAGCTAAAACAGGACACAGCAGGATCCGAAGGATGCTGCTTCATAGATCTCACCTGCTATGGTACATGGAGAAGTGGAAACTATAACCATGTGGTCGTGTTGGTGGCTTTGAAATGTGGTTGATGTCATGTCATGTCTCAGCCGGAAAAATGTTGAGTTGTCAACTTCTGAGTTAAGAAGACTTGACATTTCAGCTGAAAGTAAATAATTCAGCCTTTTGTTCAAAAAAAGTCTGGGAGTAAAGAAAATTAAATCTGCACTGTAAAAAAGAGTTGAACCTGTAAAAAATAAAATTACAATCTTTAATCTGTGTTTTAATTATTAGATGTTTTTATAAAATGAAACAAAATGATATAAATATTTTTTTCCAAACAATTCCCTAAAATAATGTTCTGGGGTTTTTTTCACATTTTAGTTTGAAGCTGACAGATGATGGGCCTGGTGGCTCAGTGCACTGGGTTGGGATGCAGAGGGCCGATTCCCACCAGGCCAGGGTCAATCCCAGGCCCGGATAAAACGGGAGGGTTGGAGCAGGAAGTCGAGCCAAATCAACGCGTGGAACATTGTTTAGAACCAGGGACAAGCCGAAAGCGGATGATCATCTAGGCTGAAACTGGCAGAAATGTGGTGTGAGCATTATTAGAGGAGCTGGTTCTAATGTTTTGGCCACTGTATTTAAAATAAGGTGATGTCTGATGTCTGGCCTAGTGTTCACACAAACTAAATGCCACGGGACGACCTGTGACCTTTGGAACGGTGCAGGGTCTGAGGGCCTGGAGCATTTGTCCACTTCTGCCTGGTGACAGAAAATGAAGTAACGCGACACACGATGAATCCCCACGTCTTTTTATTAGTCATCACAGTATCTTCCATGTCACCAGTCAGACACCGGCCGCGGAGGCGCTTTTCTTCAGCAACCTTTTGCCATCAAATTGCAAATACAAGTTTCACCTCAAGTCGACACTTCAAAACATATTTCCTGAAACAACACAATCACTAAACATCAATTTCTGAATCAATAGTTTTGATTATAGGTATGAGTTGAAAGCTCAGTTTGGAGGAGATGTCTCAGTGCATCACAGACAACGAGGAGGTCTGCAGCAGTTTACACAGAATGAGCACGTCGCTGCGTTCTTCTTTCCCTCCTATTTCCTCTGTTACCACCACGTTCAAGCTGACAAAGAGTATTATGTTTTCTCTATGTCCCAGTTTGTCCGATCCAACTTTGGCTGCAGTGGGACCAGACAACAGCCTCATTTGTCCTGTTTTTCCACTGCCAGACTTCACCACGCTCTACACACAGGGCTGAACTTTGAAGTAGTTCAGTGTGACGTCGGATAATCACAGTGGGAAAACCTGATTTTTATCCTCCAACAGACCCGTGGAGCAGTTTGTTAGAAGAGGCAGCCTCGGGCTCACTGCTGAGAATGACACGAACGCAAAGGTTTGGGGCGTATAAGATAATCTGACACGGGTTATGAAATGTAAATGTAGACGGTGAAAGCAACGATTCACGGTGATCTCAACAAATGCATTCACTACAAAAATGCTCCTGTGGTGTGAAAACATATGTTGGCCTATACACTCACTGGCCACTTCATTAGATTCTGCCATGAATTGTGATTTTACAAGGTTCTAATTTGTCAGTTTTTAGGTTGGAAATCCCACAAAGGCCACACCATTCATTTTAAACATGGTGGCCAAAACATTAGAACCATCTCTTCTTCTAATGCCCTCCAGTACAACTCCTCTAACCGCTTTGACCTCAGTCATAAACACATATTAGAATTATCACCTTTGTGAGTTCCAACCTAAAAACTGAATAATTAGAACCTTGTAGAATCAGAATTCATGGCAGAGCTGCTGTCTTGGATTGTATTAGAAACAGGTGTACCTAATAAAGTGGCCAGTGAGTGTATATAGAAACAGATGAGCCCAACCACTGCCTAGTCCGTGGTCCTGTCAGCAAACTGCCCAGGAGTGATCAGAAAGTGAACAATTTGTAAATTAACATAATTCTTTGATTGAATTTGATGACTTTCCTTTCGAAATCTGATAATTGTGGAATTCTTTGTGTCGTGACGGTTGCGTGTCTTTAAAAAGAGGAAGGAAGGTGCCGGTGGTGGGGAAGAACAGCAGCTCCACTGCAGGTATAGCTGGCACTGATGCACTGTGACATCATAACTCATAGAGGCAAAGGTTCCACATATTACCATGAGGGGGGGGCAGAGGGCTGCACGTGGACTCATGCACACACACACAAACACGTACACAGGGGGGGAAGCTGCTTCACGCAGGACGTGCCAATCACTCGTCAAATCTTCCTTCCAGGATGCTCTCAAAGGAGAAAGGGACAAACTTGAAGCCCTGGCCAGAGTAGAACTTGGTCTGGAACTCCACCCTAAAATGAAAAGAGAGAAACAGAATTAATAAATACGATAAATACACAGATCAGCCACAACACTGGACACTGTCGGAGCCACAAGCAGAAGCTGAGGTTCATTAACAGCTGAACTCCAGATACAGTTATTAATGAACACACGTGCATAGAGAAACAAAGGCAGAGACGTACTGACGAGGCAAACACTGTGAACAGGAAATCACTGTTCGTCAGACTCACCAACAGTATCAAAGGCTGGAAATCACCAGGACGAACCACGACACATTAGCAAGGCCTTAAATAGAACCGTGCAGGGCTGATGCTGGCGATGGTGAAAGGCAAAGGGCGAGTGCAGCGCCAAGAATCCTGACAACATTAGCTACTGCTTACAGCAGCTCCGCCATAAATCTATTACTGAGTCACAGTGCACGGAGAAGTCGCCCTGGAGGTGGTTCCAAAACACACACACACTCACAAAGAGGCTTTGGAAGGGTTAAGGAGATTTGGAATCTCAAGCGCCGGTGAATGGACACGCCCACCCGCCTGTTTCAGCATTAGTGCACAGAAATACTGTTCTTCCAGACGACACCACACGAGCTCTTTCTGACACCAGGCAACCCGTCCCACGGCCCACGGCCCTGAAAGTCCAGTCCGCGTGACTAGTGTGGCTGCCTCTTGCCAAGCGGACGCAGTTTTCCCAATCTACTGTTTGCAAAACGTGCCCGGACAGGGAATTCCAAAGCTGAGGTTTCGGGGGAGAGCTGGGGGAGGTTGCTAGGCAACTGTGCCCAGTATGAGTACGCCTGCGTCTTTTTGCCAAATGGGTCGATTCTGGGGGTAACTGCAGCCCCTTCCTGAGGCGACTGTGACCCAACGTCCTGGCTTTACTGATCTGCTAATGATATTCTTCTTTTGACTTTTTCAAACATGCCAGCAACACGATTTAAAGTTCCTGGACACCAGGGGAGTAGACTTCAAGGCAGGGCACATTCCATTAAAGTTAGTCACAGTGAAATCCCCCCATACAGCAGTGGAGCTGTTCTCTCCTCGCAGAGATCTGAAACGGCTGATAATGTAGGAAAGAGCGATGATCCCAAAGTTCCTATCGGCAGCGCACACACAGAGACGCTGATATATGGTTTCAATAAACTCGGCTCCGTTTGTCCGTGAACTGAGCAAACTGAGCTGCCTGTAACTCTACCTAAAGCTTTTGTGGCTGCACAAAATCCCTCATCCCTGGATGTACCACAGCGTAAAGGCAACTACTGTGTCGGGAGCTGAGGCTGTAAGCCTGCTCCTGCCCACGTAGGAGTCTGGTCATGTTTTCTCCGGCAACTGAATTTACTGTACAAACAAATCTGACACTTTGTAATACGGTGCCAATAATAAAGTTTTTTTAAGTTTTAGGAATTTTAATTCCTCTGGAATTACGCTGCTGCTGCTGTTTGCTCACAGGCTTCCAGTAACCACAGTCAGAGCATCCGAGGCCCAGGCCAAAGATCAGACCACAGCTTCTATCAGCACTGGAGATGTGTGCAGGTTCGGCCTGTGTATTTACAGGTAAAAATCAAATGGCTTATGTTCATATGCAAAAGAGTGACAGAGCAAGCAGAGAGACAAAGAGACACGCAGCTGATCCTCACCGTCCTAAAAGAGAAACACTTTGTGTTCGATAGATTTTCTGTTGGACTTTGGACAGAAGAAGAAACCTCCAGCAGAACCAGGCTCAGGGTGGACGGACATCTGCCTTGACCGGTCGGGGTGAGGGGAAAACGTCGGGCAGGTTGGTATTGATCTCGTCCTCATTTAGTCAACTGCTTGTTTCGCGTGTCTCGGCCCGTGCCTGACAGACTACGCTCCATCCACCGTCTTGCTGCTCCACAGTTCAGCTGTGTCTCGTAGCTGAGCCCTGCCTGAGCTGGAAAAAGACATTTACTCAGCTGCTCCTGAATCCCGTGTCTTACTGTCTGGGCTGTGACAGCATCTGCTTCCTGGACATGTTTTGCTCAAACCTCAGCTAACTTTGTAGCTGTGTGACACTGAGGACATTCAAGTGGAACTTTTTGGTTTCCAAGAGAGGAAGTCACTCTGATCATCCGCCATAACAAACTCCATATTCCACAGAACAGATCAGATGCTTATGTAGCAGGAAGCTATAAAAGCCAGCAAAGCTTGGAAAAACGAAACGAATCACCTCTACAACCTACTACAACCCCTGTGGCAAACTGTGTGACAGTTCCAAAAGACCGGAGCTGAGCCCGACCGGGTCATTCAAAAACAGCCGTGCCATAAATACAATCCATCCTTAATATCATCCACAGCAGGAGATGGAGGTAAAGATGCAGACAACATCGTGGGTTTTTGGTATTGAGCACATCGTTACTTAAACAGGTCATTTAGTTATTAATTCTTTCAATCATTATCAGCTGTATGAGACATGAGTATTAGACACATGTCCAGCTGAGCTTCCTGTGCTCCTTCCTCAGCAGTAACAGCGCTGCTCTGTCTCTGTCCGTGTCTCTGTCAGTACCATACTTTCAGGATTTTCCTCAGCACATTAAACTCAGTTTGACTACTGTAATTCTTGATTCCTGACAGTCTATGATGTCTCCATTCGGAGACGGGCGGAGAAAAACAAGAGCGAGGTTCCTGCTGGTTCTTGGCCTCGGTGGGAGAGGGGAGTGCCCAGGAATGTCTCCTAGTTGTGGCAAATATTTGGCAGCTGTGAGAGGGCAACACTCAAAAAGGGGAAAGACATGAGAGATCCTGTGTGTGTGCAGCCGCTCGACCCTCCCGAACACCAGACTCACTCACTTCGGTGTCCGTGCGTCCGTGAGTCATCAGCACGACATGCTGACTGCTCTTCACACTGACCGTAACTGTTACTATTGTGTGAAAAATATCACTGCCGCTCTTTGACCTTAGCAAAGGCTGTCGAGCCCACATTTTGCCGGAGCTTGGGATATGCCCGGTGTAATCGCAGCGTCGTCCTGTGGGCACTGGTGCGTATGAAGCTCCATCCTGTGACACTTTCACTCAGTGTTTATGTCACGTGATAATTCAAACACATTCACAGCGTTTCGTTACCGCGGTGGGAGCACTATAGCATGTCGTCTGTGACCACCACCATCTTCTTCTTCCAGACGAACTGATGAACCATATGAAACGCTCCAGTTCTGTCCCGTCCACAGAACAGAATTCGAAAACATCTGTGAATGGCTCATTTGTGTGACTTTGACCAAACTGGAGCTGGATTGACTTTGGGGTCAGCGGTGGTGTTTGTCTCGGAGTTATGGCACGAAACCTTTAGTCTTTAGTTTCTGCCTTACTGCAAACTAAAACCCAAGTCTTGCTGCACTCAAGGCTTTTCCTCCACCTGCCTCCTGGTTGCAGCACTTGACGTGGCTCCTTCTCTGCCCTGTCCAGGTAGTTTAGCCCCTGTTTCTGAACTGGATTTCAACAGCTTCTCTAGGAGCCGTCAGTTCCCAAACATTAGAGCGGACAAACCTCATCCAGTTCAGTTATTTGATGGGTCTCAGTGGATGTGATTAAGATTTGTGTCATGACAGGTTTCAGGTTCAGAGGCTGCTTTCATTTCGAGATAAAAGCTGTGTTCGCGTTGTCTTCAGAGGAACCACATGTTAGTTGGAAGGAGATATTTAGACGGTGGTGGAACCATTTGGAAGCATCTGTATATGTATTCGTAACTCAATGAAAATAACCTCTCTGACAGATGAGGCTACACGTCAAAGACCCTGAGCCAGACGAGCACCTTTAACAGCAGCCGCCGCCATCGCTGTGTGAGTGGATGGAAAGTAACACTGTACATGTTATCCAATGAAGTACATTGGATAACACTGTACATTATATTGGATTGTTGCATAAATGCTTTAAGATCCATCGAAATGTACTGGAGAGTGACTTTGAACATGACAGGGTGTCTGCTATAAATGGCTGCACATCGCTAAGTATTTGTAGACAGCGACACTGGTCCATCTTCACCCGTAAAGCTTTGTGGGTCATCTCCCTGAACGCCTTAGTTCACTCCTCTCTGTCGACTCTAGTTGTTACTCCTTCTTGAATGTTCCTTGCACCACGGTCATGGAACAAGCTCCAAAAGTCTCTCACACTAAAACATTTGTATTTATTAATATAAATTGTAAGAGTGTCATAAAGAACGTGGTCTCGTGCTTGAAAAGCTGTCATTCAGTTTTATTGTACACTTATGTGTTCTGTACGTGTTGACTTTGTGCGGCTGCTGTCTTCGCCTCCCCTGCAAAGTCGAATCTCAATGGAATTTCCTGGTTGAAATAAAAAAAGACCACAATGGTAATATGTTTTCTGCACTACCTTCATGTTTATAACACCACCTTTTTGAAATTGTAAGAGAAAACTGAATACATAACCTCCAGGCAGACATACCATGTTGGACTATACAACCCAATTCATTAAGAATCTACACAGACAAGATTCCACGCAGCTCTGCTCGTCTCAAACAAAGGTCAGATCGCTATCCACTGGTTTAGAGGAACAAAAGACAAAAGACACATTCCTTAAAACCCACTTCCAACAATCAGTCTAGACGGCAGCAATTAAGCATTAACATCAAGCCGCTGTCCAACAGAGACACACAAGACTTTCCTCTCTGCATTTCTGCAACTCCGGACCGTGACGTGAAGCTCTAAGCCGATGGCAGGAAGCAGAGCACAAGGATTAAAGACAAGAAGCTTGTTGTTTTCACTTAGCACGTGTGAGAGGAATGATCTGTCAATCAGGAAGCAGCAGGGTGGACGCGCTCTGGACAGACATGGCGTCCAGCAGGACATTTAAACCTCATTCCTTTAATCTAACAGCAACTTAGGACTTATAGACTTTCCTTTGAAATAACCCTGAACTGACAAAAGTAAAAATGAATAAAAATAAAAACTATTAAAACCAGACATTTTGAATTGTGGTTCAACAGCAGACTTTAAAAAATGAAACTGGCCCGAGCAAAAATGATGGTGTCTCTATGGTCAATAATTTGACCATTTTTATTATAATGATTTTACAACTTTATGTGTCCACTCATTTTGTCCCTGCATGAGAGGAAGAGAAATATACAAACGGTAAGGAAAGCAGCAGCAGCATTTCCCCACTGATGTGAAGCACAGGTTTATACTATTCAGTAGCTACATCTGTGTGATTCTATGAGTCTGATCGAAAAAAACAAAAGGCCAAAGACGGGGGTCCAAATACGAGAGCCGACACTCAGCATCACAGTGGTGATGGCAAAGAGGCGGGTACCGGCTCTGGAACAAAGACTTGCTGGAAGGAGTTCATTTTACCTTTTGACAGAAACAGATGAAGAAGTGTTTCCACCTCGTTGCAGTTATTATGTTAAGCAAGGCTGCGAAGCCCCGGACCCCAGCACATACTTTACACATAGACACGAGACTGAAAGTGTTCCAGACGGATGATGTATCTTATAGTACAAACTTTTCCAGTCAATATTGTTCTACAATTATTATAATTTAAAAATGTATATAAGTATAATGAACTACTACTAACAAAGTGGGGATTGATGTAAGTTACATTTCCTTTTTTCTAATGCGAATTTTAAACATGATATTTAACATGATAAATATGTGCATTTATTGGGCACAGATAAACCAACGTATGTGTGTATATGAAAAAGCCCATTTGTGCTCATAAACGCCGCATGAATGTAATGAAGTGCTCTGCGTTGAAAGGAGGGACGATAATCATCCATCACTTTTACCACTGTCTCCCTCATTGTTCAGTGCAGCACTTTGTCTGTGAGCATATCTCCAAAAACTACGCACTGCATGTCGGTCATTACTGCATAACTGTATCTTACAGCAGTGATCACAGAAACAGAGTCAGGCTCTAGGGAACTGCGTGAGCTCAGTGCCAGTGTCCGGGCAGCTTGCGTCGGTGGAAGATGGATCGTCTGAGTGGAGGTGGTGCTAGGAGGCGATGGAGCTGCAGGGTGTGTGAGATTATCTGCAGCCGTGCGTTCTCAGAGTTTGGTAAACCGCTCAGGGCCAGGAATGTTTCCAACCATTCCTCAAGTGCACGTGTCCAAGTGAAGAAGTGCAGATACTTGTGCGCATGTTCTGTCTTCATGTGGGGTTCGTTTGGTGTGAACATGAGCGTACTATCTCCACACACTGTGCAGGTGATATTTGTGGATGTACGCGTGAACTCTCTTCAGCAGCACGCATGTGCTTGGTATGAGTGTGTGTATTTTATTTTTGTGTGTGTGCGTGTGTGTGTCTAACCAGTGCAGACGCAGGGCATGCAAAAATGCTGACAGCCCCTCCATGATGAGCAGGATGGCGACGGTAAGGGTGGCGAAGGCGGAGAAGATTATGGACAGGCCGAAGAAGCCACCCCCGCTCCGGGAGGACAGACCCAGGTGCATCACCATGGACCAGAGCACCTCGGACAGCTCTGCAGACACAGCGAGGATCACATTATGCCAGGAACACGCGCACAAGAAGGGCTCTTCACACATTTGACCGAATATGTGTCATAAAACATAAAGCTTGGACCCACGTGCATGAGCCAGGCTGAGGGCCCAGAGGCGCAGGTAGGAGGCTGTGTTGGAGATGCAGCTGAGACAGTACTCGATGGTGTGGATGGCCTGGTGAACCGCTACGTCCGCAAAGATAAACTGGGGGAAAGACAAGACGGTTAAAACACGTTCAGTGTTACACGAACACGTTCCTGCTTTTGGTTTTTAATAACGCTTATTGTCATACATGTCCTAAGCATCCAACAAATGGTTGTGTAAACAGTAGATATTAATTTCAAGCAGACGCAGGCATTTACAGGATGAGGAGAGGGGAGCTCACAGGCTCTGGCTGCTGGCAGCTGCAGATCATAACTCCGAATGCAGCTCTGACTCCTCCGGTGACTGTGTGTGAAAACATCCAGTGTGTCTACATCTGAATGCCTGTGTCCGGTCCCTAAGTCAGTCAGCAGCTTCATGTTGGGCAGCCACTGTCGAACAGTGTTGGACAGTGTCGTATACACACGGCCCACGATGCTTTAATTCCACTGGCCTTACTTAAGTGACAGGCAGGGACACTTGCTTCTAACTTATCCCGGAGAACCTTCCTCTCACTGGGAAGCTTCCTAACCTGGAGACCACCTCCGCATTCACTGTGATTCTACTTTTGACTGCAGAGGCAGTGACGTGATCTGGCTTTGAGTCTCTGATCTGTAGGACTGTGTCAGTGACTTCCCTTACAAATCCAGATTTCTGTTTAGCTTTTGCTTCGGTTCAGTGTTCAGACGTTTAATCGTATGCAGTAAGCAGGGCTAATTAAACATACTGTCTGCAATAAAAGCAGTGCAGGAAGAGAAGAGTGAAACAATAGTGTGACGTCTAAAACAAACACCAAACCTCTGCTGGTCCACATGTGGCCAATAATAACAGCTGTACTGTCAATATGGCATAAACAGTGGAAATGGCAGGCAATGGAAATTCAGCTATCATCTTGATGAGTGGCTGCTGTGACCTTTGACCCTTCCCTGAGTCTTAAGCTGCGATGTCTGGCTTGTTAGAGTTTGTTTCTTCATAATTTATTTTTATTTCCAGCCACATCACAGCGTGGAGACGTGTTTGTGTATTGTAAAGGCAACAGAGTTCCTCCGTTCTCTCCATCCTGGAACAAGCCTGGCCTTTCCTGTCTGACTGGGGGGGGACGGAGCCTGAGACTCTAATGATCTACGCTGGGCTCGTTGGGTTTGGCTCGTTGCTGCTCTCATTTCCTTTTTCCATGCTTCCCCTTTGTCCTTTTACTTGTGAAAAAGAGTTGATGGAAGCAGCACTCATTGTTCCTATTCACGGGGTCTCCAACACCAGTGCCTAATGAAAACAACACTCGGCCATGTCGTAATGGCAAAATACACAGAGTGCCTCTTATTGGAGACAAACATTTACTCGCAGAGTCACCTGACTTCACAACGTCCACCTACGATGTGCAAGAGGGACACGGGAAGCAAACAGCTCCATTCGAAGCACTTTTGATGCATAAAATGTTTAAAGACTTAAAGAGCTGTGAGTGGTCCAGTGATTTGACTGGGAGAGGTGTCACGGATATGTGATTGTGTTGACACTGTGGGCGCTCTGATTAGGATTCGTCTTGCTCCGTCCCAACAGTGTTTTCGTGAATACATGCAGAGTTTCATACAAAAGGTTTTGGCAGATCAAGCATAGTTACAGGAGAGTACGACCGCCAGCGGACAGATGAACAAGACAGCATCCAGACATGCTACGAAGACAGTCAGACTCTTACCGGCTCTTCCTCTGAGTGCTTGAAAGTAAAAAAAGTCAAAGATTAGTGGCAGAAACGGCACATTTCATCCTGTCGTTGGGTCACTGATCGTTCAGGAACAAAACAGGAGTTGGGGCATTTTGTCTGGTAAAGATGGAGCTCAGTGTTTCACATGCAAGTGAGGAATTTTCTCTAAATGTTCCGTGCGTGTTAGCTGTGTCATTGTGGCAGCATTCGTAACCATGTGTACCACCTGCAATATTTGGCACAAACATAATAACCTATTCATATACATAATAATAATAACCTCTGAAGGATGTCGAGTTAAGGTTCAAACATTCGACTACAAATTGTACTTTTGGTTTTTTCTCCTCCAGAAGATTCCGTAAGCTCGGGGTCATAGTGGAGCATGTGGTTTTTACACAGGCTGATGGTGGATCCCTTTCATCCCCTTTTTTTTAATACCAGTGTTCGGATGTGAGTGGGGTTGGGGTTGGGCGAGTCTGGGGGCTCAGTGTCATGCCCAGGGGCACTTCAATATGTGGGCAGGGGGAGTCGGTTAATGGGCGGCCACTTTGAGCTACTGCAGCCCAAACTAAAAGTATGTAAAATACATTTAATTCAATTCTTCTGGAATTGGGCAGATGGATAAAAGTAATCAATAAGGAACCGACTCATTTCTTTCTGTGCATATACATATAGATATAAATTGCAATCTTGTGTTATCGAACTATAAATAAGCAGAAATGTTTTAACCAGGAGACTTGACAGATACCTAAACCCCGAGTCATAAAAAATAGCTGGTATTTTGAGCAGTCAGAAATTCCATGAAAACCACAACGGTGCTTGTGTTTGTGAAATAAAGAAATCCATCTCTTATCTGCTCCAGCCCTGCCCCTCCTTCAGAGCAAAGCTACATGACTGTGCAGGAACGACTGCTTTCTGAGACAAACTATCCAATAAGAAAATAAATATTAGTATCCGTTTTAGGGCTGGACTCTAAAATCCAATGTCACGATGCATTAGTCAAGAGACACTGAATCGACTTGAGCTCAGTGTATTCACTGTCGTTGACTACAGGCGCTAAACCTGTAAACCACAAAAGCAAGTGCGTGAAACTCAAACGTGGACATTTTCTGCATACCTCATTTTTAATGTATTGTTTTAGCTGACTGTTCTAACAAGTTGCAGATCTGCACCTTTTTTTCTGCATCTCACGCATGCGTGTTCAAATGCACTACATGAATCTCTTCCTGAATCCACCCCATCTTTTAAAATCCTATTTCCAGACCGGCTGCTTTTAATGGATGTGAGAGGGTTTCCCAGCTCACCTCATCCCCCTCCTCTGAATGCTGAGACAGCTGGTCGTGGTCCATGATGCCAGCCTCGTCCTCCGTGGGGCCGTTGCCCACCCGCACTCCTCCAAACTTCTGCGTGCCCTGTTGAGTGAGTCCGGTGCATGATGAGGACACGCCTGTTTGCTCTAAAGACTGCTCTAGATTCTCTGCAGGGGTTTCTTCCCTCTTCTGGGACTAGATACAAAAGCCACAAGAGCTGTGTCTAGCTTAAAGCGAGCCTTAGTTTGAACACTTTCTTCTTAATTTGCTTCCGTTTGTCAAGTGCACTGAGTGAAGACGTACGATCCAGAATGACATATATCCAACGCTTGTCAAACGGGACACTTTCACTTTAAAAAAAAAAAAACGACATGCAGACTACTGTAGCAGTGTTGGACTGGGAGAACCCTTCATTTACTGGAGAGCTAAAAAAAACGAGTGAGTTGAAGCCGCAGTTTTGTAAACTCCGGATCGTGTGTGGTCTGCAGGGTGCTCAGCTCCTGTGGCTGATCTGGATGTGCAATTTAAATCAATAGACAGTTTTAATAAACTTAACACTGCATGAATACGGCATCATGCACACTGTCCACTACAACAGGGGCACAGATGAACTAGGTTTTAAAGCAGGAAGTCCACACGCTGTTAGAAAACCATCATCATGTGGCACCTAGAACGTGTCTTCTTCATACGGGCATTGGATGATTGACCTTTTTATTGAAAAGTGAATAAATAGAGGAGCCCAACATACGGCCACACTGGCCCTCGACTCACGTTACATCACAAAAATATGAATGCCCTTCAGCAATCAATAGTTTTAATCGATGTGACTACAGTTCTATTTTACCTGGTACCAGCCATCTTTCTGATCACACTGCGTTTATTTAAAAATGAACACGGTGAAATGAAAGGGTTCCCCAAGCTGCTATATTCTGTACGTACATTGATCGGTCTGAAAACTGACACAACAAACAAATATCTGTTGGATATATTAGCATTTGGAAGTTACAGCTAGAACACGAGAATCAAATGGAATTTCTACAGCTGCTACCGAAATATTTCCTACCATAATGTCAGCGTTTCCAAGGCAGGCTTTAAGCATTGTCACGGCAACACAACCAACATTGCAAACTACAATGTACACTGAAATGGATGGAAGAACAGGGGTAAAAATGGTTATAACTGTCACTGATCAGAGGTGGCAGGTAAGATTATAGGTGGGGTCAGATCCACATACCAGATGCTTTTTCCACAGGTGCTGACGCCGAAGCACCATAGTTTTCACAACCAGCATAACGGGTACACATGCAAGGGCAATCAGCACCAACAAAACCTGGATCCCCATCTACAGATTCAAACAGAGAGAGGTTAACGAGGTGTTGGCCATGTGCAGAGGAGACCACAGGTATTCTACATCGCTGAAAGAAGATGGAAGCCACAGTGTATTGGCCCTGTAAGATTACAGCGATGGTAACATGCTCATGTGATTCCAAACAGACATACGCGATGTATCAGAAAACCAGGAACAAAGACTCACGAACTGCTTCGACACATTTATGAAGGTAAAGTTTTTAGCTGCTGAAAGAAAATCATGTTTTTTGTGGTTTTAATCCACAACTTCATCTGGCAAGAAGAACAGGAAATTGACACTAGCAGTAGAAAATGTTAGTGTATTGTTAGTCTAACTGATTCAGTGTGGTCCTCTGGGGGAAACTGACTTCCACGTTAAAGCGCGAGAGAGACAGAACATACTTATTTGATATTAAAATGACAAACCCTGGGCTATTTTTGATTTTGTTTTATTGCTTGTGGATACGGATTGTCATGTTATGGAAGCGATCACTAACACCGCACAGTGGGTGGGAGTGCTGACGGTGTAGACATGCTTCACTGGGACATCAGGCCGGTCGACTTATTTTCCTGTGTGTAACTACATCATCAAATGCTCAGGGAAAAGATTTTTTCTTACCTATAAGCTCAAATTTAGATAAACATAGTTCCCTGTCAGATCCAGCAGTGCTATGAGGAGGACCACTCTTCGGAAAAGTATATTTCATTTTTGGCCTTTTTCACTATAAGCTTTAGCACTATTAGCCACATTAGTGCAAGAGGGAGGGGCAGAAAGCTGGGGAGGCAGAGGGGGGAATGAGAGAGGGAGCACCTGTCCCCTGTAGAGGGGCCTGACGGTGGGGTCACTGTAGTTGAAGAGACACATGTTGATGAAATGGATCAGCAGACTGGGGGCATCCTTGGACGTGAAGGTGTCATACGCTGTCCACTTGTAGAACACCAGCAGGACCAGGTAGCCAAACAGGCTCGCCATGAAGACGATCTCTGGGATGAAGCCCAGGAAGATGTTCAGGGGCTTCTTGAAGTACCTGCATGGATCAGACAGATTTGATTTCTATTACATCTTTCACAAGGGTTTATTTAAAATAAAAAATATTTTCTATCCATATGTGTCAAATAAATTAAGCATCAAGCACATTACAGATTCAGGTTCTACTGAATTTTAGAAAAGGTCTCAACTTCTCTAGACACGAGGCTTGTAGTCAGTTGGTCATGATGTCGTTAGTATTATCACATTAATCTAAAGTGTCGCACTCACAGGTGATTGAAGAGACTCAGAGAGACTCCAAACAGCATGTGGATAACACCCAGAATCACAGACATCTTCATTTTGAACGAGTTGAGGAAGGTCAGCTTGTTTGAGGCAATGTTCCAGATCTGCAGCCAGCACACAACACGGTTCAACGTTACAAAAATGATTAGACATAAATAATGTTTAAGGTTTTTAGCAAGATGCAGTAATTGTTGGTCTGGGTCTTAACGGCAAGAACCAAAGTGAACAACAGATTTCAAAAGTTTCACAAACTGAAAATATTAAATGTGGCAGCACAAGCCTCCTAATATTCATGGAAACATTTAGATTAGAATAAAAAATTGCAGCTATGTAATCTGACCATTGGCCATCAAAGGTTCCAAAGTACAGAATACTGCTGTGTCTTTCATGTTTACTCAGGGCCTCTAATGTGTTTCACAAATTCTGAGACATAGACATGAAAAGTGTAGATATAATAACAACAACTGTGAGATTGATAAAAAAAGACCTGGTCCAAAAACAGGCCCATGAGGCTCTTGAAAGTCAGAGACCTCAGTCCCTACTGATGGTGAAGATGTTCTGTTTGATAGAACCGACAAAGAGCAGGCCCAGACAGGCCAACCTGTTTATCAGTTATTTATGGTTTGGGTATTAGTGAGTGTGCTGATATTACCGGGTCAATTCCAAGGGGATATGGTCCGTTAAACACTCCGGGAACAGATGGGTTCAACTGTAGATACGCATTTCCCTCAAGTGTCTCAAATCTAGGACAAATCAGCAGGAAACGAAAGAACAACAGAGCTGATTATTCACGGTACACTCAAGCGAAAGACTTAGTGCTCAGCTCCATCTATTCTTCGAACGTCGAGATAATACAAGGTGTGTGAATGATGTTCGTATGTGGGATCTCTCCAGCTGACTTACGACCAGTTGCCTCCTTTGGGGCCAAACATGGGCCTGACGCTCCATCCAGAGCCAAACATGTTGAGGGACTTGGAGAAGCAGTCGTTGTAAATGATGCCAGTGTAGATGGAGAAGATCCCCATCAGGAGGATGATGTAGCGACCAGCAAACACCATGTTGAACATCTGCAAGGATGCACAAAAATGCTTTCTGATGCTGATGTGGGAGGCTGGGAGGCTTCTAACGCTGAAATATTTGCCTTTGTGTCTGTGTACCTCGTTGTCACTCTTTTGAGCGAGGAGGCGACTCTCACGGATGACCAGGTAGAGGGCAGCACAGGTCATCAGCAAGCCATGACCCATGTCGCCGAACATCACCGCAAACAGGAAGGGAAAAGTAATGATGGTGTAGGGGGCTGTACCAGGAATCGCACGGAAAGGGATTATCACACAACAAGGACCAAACTCAAAGTATTCATTCAAACATAGACAACAGAATCCCAGTATGACCTGGATTGATCTCCCGGTAGTTTCCGATTCCATAGGCGTCAACAATGTTCTGGAAGCCAGATGTGAACTTGTTGGTCTTGTTGAAGGTAGGTGGCGTCTGCTTGGTCTGCATCCTGTTGAGAATAGACGGCACCGTCGAGCCACTCCTCTCCTGTCAAAGAAGGCTTCACTTATCAGTCTCGTGCAGGTGTCGGCCATTTTGTAGAGACCAAAAACCAGTGGCTGTCTGTAGGTACGTTACCATGACCACACTCCTGGTTGTGACCTCATCAGATGAAGCACAAACCCAACCCCAATGTTTTCTGACGGGCCAAAAACGAGCACACAAGCCTAACTATGACATGTGCAGCTGGGCCTAAATAAGAGCCCATGATACAACTAAACTATGAAAAATCAAACCAGGCTCACCGTCCCTCTGCGCAGGGCGAACTGGATGGAGTCCAGGTCGGAGACGGGGCACCACACCTCAGCGATCAGACACTTCTGGGTGACATCAATGTTGCAGAGGTTGAGTGTGTGGTAGATGGCCTTCATCTTCCTCACCTTGATGAACCACACCCTCATGGTCTTGGAAGCGGCCTGCAGCACTCGCTGACGATGGTCCTCTGTCTGGTTCAAGACCTGCAGTGGAAGATTAGTTTAGATGAGCCGCATGCTTAGATGGTTCAGATCCACGGTCTGCAAGGTTACACGGGTAGAACAAATAAGACGGCGAATTGTGTTTCCAAGGTCACGGTGAAATGTCAGTTTTCACCTTGTCCAGTGGAGTTTGACTGTGACGTGTGTTTCACTGGTAACTTCTCATACGATAAAAACTATATATTTTATCTATGTAATGACTTAGTATGAGGTGATTTGTACAGCTCAGTTTGTCCAGCAAACAGTGGGACACAGCAAAGGCATCATTCATTTGTTTTGCTTCTCATATGAAAAATACATATTTATGCAACAGCTTGCAAATGTTTCCATTGGCAGATGTTGGACAACATGAGGATTTTCCCTCTCTGCCCATTATTTTAATGCACAAATCTCTTCAACACCACAGACATGAGATGTCAGCGCGATCTTAAAACTAGTTGCAAAGGTTTTTCATCAGAAATTAAAGTTAATTATTGATTAATGTTCATGATTTTGAACTTTTTATTTACACCTTGACCCTTTTTGAAATAACATTTATACTAATTAAATTTCACTCTTTTTGCCATTTCAAACCCGACTGTTTAGGAAAAGGTTACAAATAAACTGCTGTCACCGGTTTCCTGAGTTAAGTTTCCTAGAAACTAGACTCAGTGCTCAGAGCCTGTTACGCTGTATGTGGTTGGCAGCCTCAGAGCAGATCGGAGCTCTCAAGCAGAACCAGAGCGTTTTTCCAGGCTTAATAAGGGCAAACGGTGAAGAACCACAACAATGTGTGACCGAACAAATGTCTGTCACAGATAAGAACCTACACTATGGAGGCTTGTTTCTTCACGGGGAATACAGTTTGTCAAGGAAAAGTGACGTCGGCCTCGACACAGACATCCTGTGTCTGATGAATTTCTTGTTGTTTTGTGGGCAGCAGTTTGATGTGGAGGACAAAGACACTTTGAACGAGTTCTTAAATTCAACAAATGAGCAGACTTTGTTCCAAGGCCAACAATCCTCCCGCTGCTGTAATTCTGACTGTAACCAATCGACATATTGCTGGTAATGACAATGATCCGTTTATGTGACAAAAAGTAGTTGTAAAGCAATTATGTGACCACCTGCAAAACGACTTGTTTGAAGAATTTCAGTCAGGATTTAGAGTTCATCATAGCACAGAAACCGCACTGATTAAAGTCACCAACGATCTTCTTCTGGCTTCAGATAACGGACTTGTCTCTATACTAGTTCTGCTAGATCTTAGTGCTGCATTTGACACCATTGATCACAGAATATTTTTACATACCATCTGGAGGTCATCAATGCGGCTGTTGACTCCAGCCAGCATCTCCTTCCTCTCCTGTGGGGTCTCTGGACACGGGTAGAGAGAGGCGCGGAACCTGGAACAACATTCCCATGCTGTAACACAGACTTTCTCGTATAAACTTGTCTCAACTAATCCAGCATCCTGATCACCACAGCTAATTCAGCGACACCAACACTGAATAAAAATCTCACAGGTAAAGGATTGTGTTTGGTCGTCCACTCTTTTCTAGTCTGAGTTAAATCTATTACAGGGTTGAAGCTAAAACAGAACGCCAGCACACAGAGTTAAACTAAGGCTTAGCCATTGTTTCCTTGTATGTTTATTAATCTGAAATACCTTGACCTTACAGATTTACTGTAATGTATATAATACATACAGTATATGCCTCTGTGTAGGGCTGGGTATTGTTTGAATTTAATAACTTTAAATTGCCTTTCTGGTCCATTCTGTTTTTTATTCATTTCCGGTTTTGATTCTGAAATGCTTAAAAAACTATTTAGGGCAGGGGTCTCAAACTCAATTTACTTGGGGGCCGCTGGAGGCAGAGTCGGGGTGAGGCTGGGCCGCATCAGGTTTCCACAAGAAAAACTTAAATAATTTTAATCTTCTCAAATGTCTTTATTTTTTATTTTTAACACAAAATAATATGAAAAAATAAATAAACAAATTAGAAGAAAATAAATAAGAAATTAATAAGAAAATCAATCAATCAATCAGTAATAAGTAAATAAAATAATAATAATAATTATAATAATTAGGATTCAAATGTCTGTATTAACAGTTCTTAAAGTTTTCTTTAAGCTGTCGCGTTGAAGTTTCAAGCAAGTGTTTAGCCGACGCACAAAGAACGTCATTTCCTCAATATACGTCATTTCCGCAATGTACGTTTCGCGGGCCGCACTAACATTAAACTTTAATAATAAGGTGGGGGCCACAAACTATCGGCTCGCGGGCTTAGTCTGAACCCTGATTTAGGGTCTAATGTTTAGATCACAAAAATAATCTGGTGCAGATTTATTGCGTTTATTACGGCTGCCTATCCGTGTTCCCCCCACAACCAGACCATGAGCAAAAGTAGAGAGCAAATCTGCACCAGAACAAGACGAAGTGTTTTCGAACAGTGTGGTCCACATTTCCTTAAAACAATGTCCGTTACCCCTCCTGTGCAGTTTGGGGGTAAAACTGCAGAACTCGTCTTACACGTACTGTGGGATTCTAACTCATGACACCCACCCCTCACAGATCTTCTTCACCCTGTTCTTCAGCTGGTCGCCTTGGAAGAAGATGATGAACACTGATTTGTGGACTTGGTCCCCTGTTAAAAAGACAAAGTGTTAGAAAACACACAAATCTACACATTTTCACATTAGCCCGTTCCCTGGAATGTGTTACGCTGCGTCGTCTGTATTAGCTGCTTGAACCTTGTGAGCGTACAGTTTGTCTGTAAGGGTTGGGGTTACATCGAAATGTGCCCTGATGGCAGGTCTGCTGACTGCTGCCATTGGACACTTTTCGAAACTCCCAACAGCTGCGTGTGCACTGACTGTGGTGGGGTCCTCCAGGGGGTCCTCGATCTCTGCTTTTCTTAAGAAGACGTTACCACGGCACACCCTCCACAGCATCCTCTCAAAAGTGGGAATCCTCTCCCTGCTGATTACTCCAGCCACGAACCTTCAGACACATCCAAGAGAAAAGGACTTTTACCCTTCAGAGCCGCAGCCTCTTACTGCACATAAAGTGGCTAAACATAGTTTATTCATCATTTTTTCCATTTACACTGAGATACACACACAGTGTTACAAGCTTCACAGGAGTTACAAGCTTCTGTGACCACGATGAAAGAGCCTATCCGATTTAACTTTCACTTTAACGTGGACATTTTTGCAAGATGTTGCTGAATTTTATAAATAAAAACTAAAGTACAAAAAATCTATAAACAGTACACGTTTTGCTCCACAAAAACCGAACCCCGCTCAGTTCAGACATTTATGCATTCCTCAAGCCTTACCCCAGTCTGAGCGGGGCCCCGCGGCCCCCCTCACTACCCTCCATCAGGGCTGAAGACTCCTCTAGTAGGTTGGGATCCTCCATCTGCCAAAGACAAACGAAAAGCCTAGTTTATGTCATTTCTCTAAGCACATCCGGGATTGATTTTATCTGGCTGGTGCTGAGGGAACCTCATCAAAGAACTGCTGTGTACGACGGAGGATGTGTTTGAGCTCTGTCAACTCCAGGAAATTCTTCTTCAGGGCTTCCTGGTTGGTGTTGATCTCCTTCAGTTCATTCTCCAGCTTCTCAAAGGTAGCCTGTCAATCACAAATCACAGACGCTCACTGTAACTGAGACAGCCGTAAAAAACAGCACGAGAAATCTTGGATCTTTCTCTTGTTATTTTGGACTGAAAAGCAATTACCTCTAGATCGATCATGTCCCTGGGAAAAGGCACCTCTGGGTTTTCTCCAGTGTCCACAGTTGGGATGTTAGCTCTCTTGATCTCCTTTTCCACAAACCCTGTTTGGAAGAAATGTCCCAGGATTCAAGAAATTCTAAACCAAGGTTTCTTTAATGTCGCTTATAGCACCTCAACACATGGAGTACGTTCATTTCAGCAGCCCGGCTGGGCTTTAGTGTTAAGTACTCACTCAGCTTCCTGTCCATTTCCTCACATCTCCTCACTTCATTCACAAACTTGCGCTGGAACACGTTGATGTCTGGGTTCAGCTGCAAGTGAAATCATTCGGTAAAACTCAAAGTAACTTGGATGTATGAATTAGCACCGAAACAACACTAGGCTACAGTGAGTGTGTGAAGCTGAAAGCCATTGAAAGACAGGAAACAGGTCGTCCCACCTTTTCTCACTGGCTTTAATTGGTTCAGTGTCCTGCTCAAGGAGACTCTGAGGAGTCTGTGGCACATTCACACAGTTGCGAGCTGCAGCTTTAACGTCAGACAGAGTTTCTGCCTTGTGAGAAATTCTACAGCGGCTAAAAGCTGGCACAGAAACCGATGGACTGGTTCAGTTTGTCAGAACTCTCTGATCGGTGAGAAGAGTGACCCGCACTCAAGCGAATAGCAATGACACAGTTAATGGTTTTACGCTAAATCGTGGTAAAAGTTCCGATTGATTGTGCTGCCATTTCAAATTTGAAATATCATTCAAACCACAATTTGATGTGAAATGTGTGGAGACACACAGTCTGTGAGCGTGTCTGCTTGTTAGCACATTAGCACATTAGCCTTTTAGCCAGTGAATCTTTATTCCTGCAGATGCACCTGTTTAATTAAAGCACATGCCACATGCCACTCCTGGTCCCTGATCTTGCCAATAAAAAGGTGTTTGCACATTTTTATTTTAAGAAGACACAACATCACACAACCATCAACACATTTGCCACATTAAGTTAATTAAGTTAAGACTCATTAGTTTTATAAGTTATTAGTATTTTGTAGCTGGAGGCTTAATACTTAAGGAAGATGATGATGCATATAGTTTTGTTTTTGCACTGGGTTCAGTGTGACACCCTGTGCCAGAATAATTGTAGACGTCCACTTCCAGTCCACACTGAGGGGAGACGGAATCAAACTTCCTGACATTGTTCCCTGTATTTCTATATATTTGTGATATCAAATGTCTATTTTGATATCTACATTAAAATAGTTTCTGTTCAGAACAAATCTCTGTCTCATGGACTCACATCTCTGAACTGGACCATGCCCAGTTCTCCCAGCTCGCTGACACAGCAGTAGGCCGCCTCGGACTGGAGAAAGAGCTGGGCCAGAGTCATCTCCTCGCTCCTGAAGAGTTCCCCCATGATGAACACTGGACACACGGGAGAGAGGGGCAGTATTATCAGAAGGAACGATTATGACAAGTCATTTTTTACAACATGAACACATCAAATCACAGGACATGGACTTTTCAGCAATAGTCTCACATGAAATAGGACGATATACTGAGTCGTACTTGAATACACTTTTATATTATGTCCTACTACAATATTATGTTGTACTCCACAAATATAATATGCTCTTACTTTACTTATTATCTGCGCTCTAATAATCTGTGGTGCACTAAGATACTATTGTTCTAACAGACTCTACTGCTCAACAACAACTGTACCGGAATATACAGGATTATCCAAAATTAGACTCTCCTACACAGAACTACACCATATTTTCCGTCACTGTGTTGTGTTTGTTAGCTGAGAACGACGTGACGTGATCAAGCTGCGAGTTGTTCTGTGATGATTCTCAAACGGACGGTGGTTTCAATGTTCACTCTCTGTGCACAAACACACACTCGCCAATTTATTAGGTACACCTGCACAATCATCAACGCGTGAATTCTAACAGGCTCGTGTGAGGAGCAGAGCACAGCTACTGCCCCATCCTCCTCCTCATCATCATCCTCCTCATCATCCTCCTCATCATCATCCTCCTCATCATCCTCCTCATCATCCTCCTCATCATCATCCTCCTCATCATCCTCATCCTCCTCATTATCATCCTCCTCATCATCCTCTTCATCATCCTCCTCATCATCATCCTCCTCAGCATCATCCTCCTCATCATCATCCTCCTCTTCCTCCTCATCATCCTCCTCATCATCATCCTCCTCGTCCTCATCGTCCTCCTCCTCCTCCTCCCCCCCCCCCCCCTCCCCCCTCCCCCCTCCTCATCATCCTCCTCCTCCTCCCCTTCTG